>JBAJFG010000541.1:0-31667 GCA_037903475.1 Ancylostoma caninum
AACCCGACTCCAGGCGTTTTTCCACTTTTCGACGCCGGCGCACCCTTGTCACACCACTGAACCCGACTCCAGGCGTTTTTCCACTTTTCGACGCCGGCGCACCCTTATCATACCGTTGGACCCGACTCCAGGCTTTTCCCCACTTTTGGACGCCGACGCACCCTCATCACACCATTGGACCCGACTCCAGACATTTCCCCACATTTGGACGCCGGCGCACCCTTATCACACCGTTGGACCCGACTCCAGGCGTTTCCCCACTTTTGGACGCCGGCGCACCCTTATCACACCGTTGGACCCGACTCCAGGCGTTTCCCCACTTTTGGACGCCGGCGCACTCCTACAGCAACAGTGGATCCGGTGTAGAACATTTTCTTCGGTCTAGGCCACGCCCTCGAATTTCGTTTCACACACACTGACACACACACGTGACAGACAGACTAAGCCCGTTATTATAAGTCATGATAGTTAAATTATTTGTAAGTACCAGTCTGGCCGTCCGGCTAACGCCGGACTTCGAGACTTCTACTGATGCTCGCTTCGCTCGCATAGTCCGGATACAATGCAGAAAAAAAGTGGACAGATTAAGTAGATCCTGTATGCTCTCGAGTAAGTCCATCGACTTTTGGAAAGCTCTCGATCGTGTGAGCGGTAGATTTCCTCCACGTGGGAGAAGTAATTTCTTTTGACTAGCGCCCCTTCGGGACGCTAGAAAGTGGGGTGGGGCAGCCACTTGGGACATGTGCAAACGCTTCATACTTGCCAAATCTCTAGAAAATTGATGAAAAAGCAGAACCAATCTTCCAATGAGCCCAAACATGAAGTCCTTCTTATGAGTTGAGTATGAGAATGAGAAGTCTATGGCGTATTCGTGCGGATTCCTCACTATCGGGCCAACGCAGACGCGTTCTCCATCGGCGGAACTGTATCCTGCCGTTCCCCACACTATTGGACAACGCGAAATTGTATTTGAGTGTTTTCCACACCACTGGGCCGCAGCTTTGCTCCATCGGTAGACCCATATTCTGGCGCCATCTTCACTATTAGGCCTGAACCGTATCCTGGTATTCTCCACTTTACTGAGTCACAGCGGATCAATCCTATATTGGAGGACCCGTATCCTGGTGTTATCCATAGTACTGGGCCACGACGGGCCCTTCCTCCATCAGAGCGCCCACATTCTGGCGCCTTCCTCACAGTTAGGGCAAGCCGGATCCGTTCTCCAGGGGCGGGTTCGCATCCTGGCATTCTCAACACTAAAGTGAACCCGTATCCTGACGTCCTCCACACAACTAGGCCACCGTGGACCCTTTTTTCATCGGTGGACCCGTGTCATGAAGTTTCCCGCACCACTGGGCCACGGCGGGCCTTTTCTCCATAGCTGGACCCACGTCATGGCGTTCCCCACTCACTAGGCCACAGCGGACCTTTTCTCGAAACGGACTGGTACTTACAAATATTTTAACTATGCACGTATAACGGGATATGTGGATGTCAGCAGACACGTCGGTAGTTTGCTAAGCAGCGCTGTCGCGACGTCGTTTCGTAAGGACGATGCGCTGGTTCTAACACGTCCTGAAAAGTACCACATGGATTCTAACGGGTCATGACCGTCCACATTGGCTATGTGTCTTTAGTCGCTGCATGCACGTCAGAACGTGTTGGCATTGGTGCGTGGACGTAGCAACGCGGTTGCGGCGCGGTGTTAGCCTGGCTGTGGCACCCATATTAAAATGGAATGACCGTGACTAAACGTTTGGGTTTACTCTGTAGAGAATAACTATGATGAGAGACATTTGGGTATTTTGATGTTTTTGACCATTTGTGTGCAGTGAAATTTTTGGAATAAACTGCAGGCAGGAATGTGACAAAAACGAGATCCGATAGGAATGAGGTGGGCTTCTGTGTTAATCATTTGGCAGCCTGAGGCATCTGAGGCAGCACACTTCCGCCCCGTGTCCCCCCCCCCTCCCCCCAGGAATCAGCGGTAGCCACTTTTCGTATGATTTTGAGGGCAAGTGTGCATACGAACATTCAGTTATCCCGGTTCTCAGTCCAGTTCTCAGTCTCGCTTCTCGTTCCAACCCTTTTCAGCCTATTTCCGAAGAAACTCCCGCTGTTCCTTCACATTTTGGAGAGATCTTCAGTTATTACTCTGACAATTACAACAGGCCATTCGAGGGAATTTTCAGGTTGATTGGTGACCCAAAGAACCAAGCGAATCTTGGTGTAGCCATCTACTAGGCAAACCAGGGACGTTTTGGAGGCGACAGGGTCACCGATAAATTAAATTCGTAGACATGATCTAATATGATCTAATGAGTCTATCCATGGGGAATTTTAAAATAAATTGCGCGTCGTAATCGCGCAAATATATTACCCCCAATATTTTGTCAGCTATTTTTGCCATCGACTACAAAAACTAATGTATTTTCATGATTTCAAGACTAGAACAACATTTTTTTCTAAACTGCTCAATGAATTTCTTTTTAGAAGGGAAAGTACAGTGAGTACTTCCTGGTGTCCGAGAATATGCTGATCTGCAAAACGTGCAACTGGGCGATACCAAAACCGAAAGATTGCACCACGTCGTCACTTCATCATCACCTAAAAAAGAAACATCCAGACCTCTACAACACGTTCAAGGACAAGGACGAACGCTCGAAAACCGAGCGTACGCTGGCTGCCGAGCGGGCCATAGCGCTGGCGCAGGGGCTGCAGCGAATCTGCAAGTCCGAGCCGGAGACGGGTCCTGGCTCGTCATCTCAGCCTCAGCAGCCGTATGTGAACGGCTGCACAATTCCGCAGGTGCTGAACTCGTGGGATCCAGATCGAGAACACATGCTGCTCGTCGACAGAGCCATCACGCAGATGATGTGCACGGCTGTACTGCCGCCCTCATTCCTGGATAATCCCGGAATCCGCAATCTGCTCGCCGTCACTGCTCCTCGATACCAGCTGAAGCCGCGCGCGTTTTTCACGGAAAGCGCGCTAAGCAATTTGTACGAAGAGTACTACACTCGGATCAAGACAATGCTTGAGTCGGCCAACTTCGTGAGTTTCTCCAGCGATGTGAGGTACTTATCTGAGGAAAAAGACTCCCGCGTGGTCATCACTGCGCATTTCATTGACGACGATATGATGCCCCAGTTTATAGTCGTAGCCGTGTCGCTTGTCCCAGGAATTGCAACAGCTAGCGACGTGAACACTCTGTTATCGAAGGTAGTGAACTCATATGACGTGAAGGAGGAAAGGCTCCACATCCTTGTTGAACACTCACCACTGGAGAATGCAACGAATTCAGCAAACATCAAATGTGTGGATGGATTCTCCCACAAGTTGCAAAAGGTAAGCCCAGTAGATCTCCACAAGGATCAGTGTAACAGTCCTTTGATTAATCGTAAATCATTAAAAATCCGAAAAAAAAGGCAGTGAAGCATAAATTATCAGTGGTGCTCACGACCTTCCCTCTACTATAGAATCTCAGATTCAAATCCAAACCATGAGCGGTCAATTCGCGAGGGTTTACGATTGTTACATCTTTTCTTGGAATTCTTCATCATGTTTCGTTCGCCTGTTATGGTGTGACCTGATTTTTTCTCAATCCAAAACTACATATATCCATAGAATAAATGCCTTTTTGGTAGAGTTTTTTAGTTACTTGAAATTTTCAAATCATCTGGGAATGGTTTTTCGTCTTATTCGTTTTTTTTTCGTTTCATCCATATAGTGTGGGTCTAATTAAGGCAGTGGAAGATGGTTTATCGCTGCTCCTGGGTGAGAATGACACGTTGCTTGGACGTCTCAAGGAGTTGTTCCAGAATTTGTGGAAACGCGATCCGACAAAGCATATGCGCGACTGCAGCAGGTTGGCCCCAAGAGCTCAAGGAGACCAAGCAAAAGTAAGGAATACAATTCATATACATATGCTTGTCAAACCTGTATATACGAAAATTAAAGTTTGTGTGTGTATGTATCTATGTATGTATGTATGTATGTATGTATGTATGTATGTATGTATGTATGCATGCATGTATCTGTGTGTATGTGTGTATGTTTGTTTATTTGTTTGTGTGTATGTTCCGAATAGAAATCGAAGAGGATGAACTTTTTGATGAAATTTTGCATGCATAACCCTCGGGGCAGGCGGAGGCTACAAGCTTCTTCACACCTGAGGCTATCGATCAGCTTGTCGATTATATCGATTTTCACTACTTTCATCCAAAGCTCGCTAGACCACTGGGGTTCTTCAATATGCTGAACACGAGTATGGCAATCATTTCGCACAGATATCGATTTATTGATTTCATGGATTTTTTTCCCATTTTTGCTTGGTAACGGGCAAAGACATGTATAATATGGTTTCCCAAAACGCTGAAAACGAATATGACGACCGCTCTGCACGAGATATTGACTTATCGATTTTATTGAAATTGTGCTTTTCTACCCCATGGGACGCTGAGGACATGTCTACTGAGGTTCCTCAATACGCTGAATATGAATACAACAATTATTTTGTTCGAATACGTTGATTCGGTGTCATCAAAATAATTTTGCCGACTTTTCGCTTACGGGCTCACTTCAGTGGAAGAAGGTCACTTTAGACTTTAGACTATGCTGATCACCAGAATTATGGACGTTTTTCATAAATTTATCTAATCACCGCGAGAATTCAACAGGGAATGCAGCAATAGCATCCACCAGATGAGGCGACCGTGTAGGTCCAGCCTCCCGGAAGCTTCCGAGACGCGACAGCTCTCATAGCACCGGTCCATTTCCTCCTGCTAGTACACACAGCGTCGCAACAGTGGAAGGGTGGTTTTCCTGCTGCGTACATTGTGCAGCAGGAAAGCTCGTAAACACTCCCTCATTTCTATGCGGCGAGACCGCCGGCGAACGTGATGAAATCACCATCCCGTGCATGCGGGAGAGCCAGCAGTGACGTAATCGCGAGTCCCGAAACGAACGTGTCTGCGTCCATGGAAATCGGCCATTTCGCCCCACAGTCTGCGCCTCGAGATTGCGGTGTCTATGAGTGCCGCCCCGTATCTCCAACCGCTCTACCCCCTTCCGGCGCTTTGTCTAATAGATTGGCCCTAGTGGCCGTTGATAATTGGACGTAGCCGATTCAGTGGAAATGCTCTCTTGAAATAATCTATCTTTAGCAGGTTGTTGTGGTAACTCAAGTGATAAGGGTCTGCCCATGTATAAAAACAGAGTGAAGGGTGGGGTCGATTTAGATGCAAATGGACTGGGATGAGGAGGGGAAAACGGATTGGAATAACGTGCACCTAGGTCACATACGTAGAGGGAATAACCGGAACGGTTGCCAGGACACCATTCATGAAGAAATTTACCTAGGCCGTGACGAACTTCCTTTCCTGGACGCGGGCGCCCTTATCACAACGCTAGACCGTCATGCGTTTCCCCACCTTTAGGCGCCGGCGCACCCTTATCACAATGGTGAACCCGTCGTCCCCAATTTTGAGTGCCGGCGGGGCCTTATCACAACGCTGTACCCAACCCCCACTTTTGGGCGCCGGCTCACCCTTATCACACAGTTGGACCCGACTCCCACACTTTTGAGTGCCGGCGGGGCCTTATCACAACGTTGTACCCATCCCCCCACTTTTGGGCGCCGGCTCACCCTTATACACAGTTGGACCCGACTCCAGACGTTTCCCCACTTTTGCGCGCCAGCGCACCCTTATCACAGTGGTGGACCCGACTCCCCCACTTTTGAGTGCCGGCTCACCCTTATCACACAGTTGGACCCGACTCCAGACGTTTCCCTACTTTTGGGCGCCGGCGCACCCTTATCACAATGGTGAACCCGTCGTCCCCAATTTTGAGTGCCGGCAAAGCCTTAGACCCGTACCCCTACTTTTGGGCGCCGGCTCACCCTTATCACACAGTTGGACCTGACTCCAGACGTTTCCCCACTTTTGGGCGCCAGCGCACCCTTATCACAGTGGTGGACCCGACTCCCCCACTTTTGAGTGCAGGCTCACCCTTATCACACAGTTCAACCGACTACCCAGACGTACCTCTTGGCGCCCGGCGCACCCTTCACAATGGTGAACCCGTCGTCCCCAATTTTGAGTGCCGGCAAAGCCTTGGACCCGTACCCCCACTTTTGGGCGCCGGCTCACCCTTATCACACAGTTGGACCCGACTCCAGACGCTTCCCCACTTTTGGGCGCCAGCGCACCCTTATCACAGTGGGTGACCCGACTCCCCCACTTCTGAGTGCCGGCGGGGCCTTATCACAGCATTGGACCCGTCCCCCCACTTTTGGGCGCCGGCTCACCCTTATCACACCGTTGGACCCGACTCCCACACTTTTGAGTGCCGGCGGGGCCTTATCACAACGCTGTACCGATCCCCCACTTTTGAGTGCCGGCGGGGCCTTATCACAACGCTGTACCCATCCCCCCACTTTTGAGCGCCGGCTCACCCTTATCACACAGTTGGACCCGACTCCAGACGTTTCCCTACTTTTGGGCGCCGGCGCACCCTTATCACAACATTGGACCCGTCCCCCCACTTTTGGGCGGCGGCTCACCCTTATCACACCGTTGGACTCGACTCCCACACTTTTGAGTGCCGGCGGGGCCTTATCACAACGCTGTACCCATCCACCCACTTTTGGGCGCCGGCTCACCCTTATCACACAGTTGGACCCGACTACAGACGTTTCCCCACTTTTGGGCGCCAGCGCACCCTTATCACAGTGGTGGACCCGTACCCCTACTTTTGGGTGCTGGCTCACCCTTATCACACCGTTGGACTCGACTCCCACACTTTTGAGTGCCGGCGGGGCCTTATCACAACGCTGTACCCATCCACCCACTTTTGGGCGCCGGCTCACCCTTATCACACAGTTGGACCTGATTCCAGACGTTTCCCCACTTTTGCGCGCCAGCGCACCCTTATTACTGTGGCGGACCCATCTCCCCCACTTCTGGAGGCCGGCGCACCCTTATCACAGCGTTGGACCCGACTCCCACACTTTTGAGTGCCGGCGGGGCCTTATCACAACGCTGTACCGATCCCCCCACTTTTGGGCGCCGGCTCACCCTTATCACACAGTTGGACCTGACTCCAGACGTTTCCCCACTTTTGGGCGCCAGCGCACCCTTATCACAGTGGTGGACCCGACTCCCCCACTTTTGAGTGCCGGCTCACCCTTATCACACAGTTGGACCCGACTCCAGACGTTTCCCTACTTTTGGGCGCCGGCGCACCCTTATCACAATGGTGAACCCGTAGACACCAATTTGAGTGCCGGCAAACATTTCAACCGTACCCCTACTTTTGGGCGCCGGCTCACCCTTATCACACAGTTGGACCCGACTTCCAGACGCTTCCCCACTTTTGGGCGCCAGCGCACCCTTATCACAGTGGGTCACCAACTCTACCCCCACTTCCTCGTGCCGGCGGGGCCTTATCACAGCATTGGACCCGTCCCCCCACTTTTGGGCGCCGGCTCACCCTTATCACACCGTTGGACCCGACTCCCACACCACTTTTTAGTGCCGGCGGGGCCTTATAGAACGCTGTACCGATCCCCACTTTTGAGTGCCGGCGGGGCCTTATCACAACGCTGTACCCATCCCCCACTTTTGAGCGCCGGCTCACCCTTATCACACAGTTGGACCCGACTCCAGACGTTTCCCCACTTTTGGGCGCCGGCTCACCCTTATCACAGTGGTGGACCCATCTCCCCCACTTCTGGGGACCGGCGCACCCTTATCACACCGTTGGACCCGACTCCCCACTTTTGAGTGCCGGCGGGGCCTTATCACAACGCTGTACCGATCCCCCCACTTTTGGGCGCCGGCTCACCCTTATCACACAGTTGGACCCGACTCCAGACGTTTCCCCACTTTTGCGCGCCAGCGCACCCTTATTACTGTGGTGGACCCATCTCCCCCACTTCTGGAGGCCGGCGCACCCTTATCACAGCGTTCGACCCGACTCCCACACTTTTGAGTGCCGGCGGGGCCTTATCACAACGCTGTACCGATCCCCCCACTTTTGGGCGCCGGCTCACCCTTATCACACACTTGGACCCGACTCCAGACGTTTCCCCACTTTTGGGCGCCAGCGCACCCTTATCACAGTGGTGGACCCGACTCCCCCACTTTTGAGTGCCGGCGGGGCCTTATCACAGCATTGGACCCGTCTCCCCCACTTTTGAGTGCCGGCTCACCCTCATCACACAGTTGGACCCGACTCCAGACGTTTCCCTACTTTTGGGCGCCGGCGCACCCTTATCACAATGGTGAACCCGTCGTCCCCAATTTTGAGTGCCGGCAAAGCCTTATCACAGCATTGGACCCGTACCCCTACTTTTGGGCGCCGGCTCACCCTTATCACACCGTTGGACCTGACTCCCATACTTTTGAGTGCCGGCGGGGCCTTATCACAACGCTGTACCCATCCACCCACTTTTGGGCGCCGGCTCACCCTTATCACACCGTTGGACCCGACTCCCCCACTTTTGAGTGCCGGCGGGGCCTTATCACAACATTGGACCCGTCCCCCCACTTTTGGGCGGCGGCTCACCCTTATCACACCGTTGGACTCGACTCCCACACTTTTGAGTGCCGGCGGGGCCTTATCACAACGCTGTACCCATCCACCCACTTTTGGGCGCCGGCTCACCCTTATCACACAGTTGGACCCGACTACAGACGTTTCCCCACTTTTGGGCGCCAGCGCACCCTTATCACAGTGGTGGACCCATCTCCCCCACTTCTGGGGGCCGGCGCACCCTTATCACACCGTTGGACCCGACTCCCCCACTTTTGAGTGCCGGCGGGGCCTTATCACAGCATTGGACCCGTACCCCTACCGTGTTTCCACAATTTTGGGCGCCGGCGCACCCTTATCACAATGGTGAACCCGTCGTCCCCAATTTTGAGTGCCGGCAAAGCCTTATCACAGCGTTGGACCCATCCCCCCACTTTTGAGTGCCGGCGGGGCCTTATCACTGCATTGGACCCGTACCCCTACTTTTGGGTGCTGGCTCACCCTTATCACACCGTTGGACTCGACTCCCACACTTTTGAGTGCCGGCGGGGCCTTATCACAACGCTGTACCGATCCCCCCACTTTTGGGCGCCGGCTCACCCTTATCACACAGTTGGACCCGTCCCCAAACGCTTCCCCACTTTTGGGCGCCAGCGCACCCTTATCACAGTGGGTGACCCGACTCCCCCACTTCTGAGTGCCGGCGGGGCCTTATCACAGCATTGGACCCGTCCCCCCACTTTTGGGCGCCGGCTCACCCTTATCACACCGTTGGACCCGACTCCCACTTTTGAGTGCCGGCGGGGCCTTATCACAACGCTGTACCATCCCACACTTTTGAGTGCCGGCGGGGCCTTATCACAACGCTGTACCGATCCCCCCACTTTTGGGCGCCGGCTCACCCTTATCACACAGTTGGACCCGACTCCAGACGCTTCCCCACTTTTGGGCGCCAGCGCACCCTTATCACAGTGGGTGACCCGACTCCCCCACTTCTGAGTGCCGGCGGGGCCTTATCACAGCATTGGACCCGTCCCCCCACTTTTGGGCGCCGGCTCACCCTTATCACAGTGGTGGACCCATCTCCCCCACTTCTGGGGACCGGCGCACCCTTATCACACCGTTGGACCCGACTCCCCACTTTTGAGTGCCGGCGGGGCCTTATCACAACGCTGTACCGATCCCCCCACTTTTGGGCGCCGGCTCACCCTTATCACACAGTTGGACCCGACTCCAGACGTTTCCCCACTTTTGCGCGCCAGCGCACCCTTATCACAGTGGTGGACCCGACTCCCCCACTTTTGAGTGCCGGCGGGGCCTTATCACAGCATTGGACCCGTCTCCCCCACTTTTGAGTGCCGGCTCACCCTCATCACACAGTTGGACCCGACTCCAGACGTTTCCCTACTTTCGGGCGCCGGCGCACCCTTATCACAATGGTGGACCCGTCGTCCCCAATTTCTAGTGCCGGCAAACCCTTATCACAGCATTGAACCCGTCTCCCCACTTTTGGGCGCCGGCTCACCCTTATCACACCGTTGGGACTTGACTCCCATACTTTTGAGTGCCGGCGGGGCCTTATCACAACGCTGTACCCATCCACCCACTTTTGGGCGCCGGCTCACCCTTATCACACCGTTGGACCCGACTCCCCCACTTTTGAGTGCCGGCGGGGCCTTATCACAACATTGGACCCGTCCCCCCACTTTTGGGCGGCGGCTCACCCTTATCACACCGTTGGACTCGACTCCCACACTTTTGAGTGCCGGCGGGCCTTATCACAACGCTGTACCCATCCACCCACTTTTCGGTGCCGGCTCACCCTTATCACACAGTTGGACCCGACTACAGACGTTTCCCCACTTCTGGGCGCCGGCGCACCCTTATCACAGTGGTGGACCCATCTCCCCCACTTCTGGGCGCCGGCGCACCCTAATCACAGTGGTGGACCCGTCTCCCCCACTTCTGGACGCCGGCGCACCCTTATCACACCTGTCGACCCGTCCCCCCATTTTTGGGCGCCGGCGCACCCTTATCACAGTGGTGAACCCGTCGTCCCCAATTTTGAGTGCCGGCAAAGCCTTATCACAGCGTTGGACCCATCCCCCCACTTTTGAGTGCCGGCGGGGCCTTATCACTGCATTGGACCCGTACCCCTACTTTTGGGTGCTGGCTCACCCTTATCACACCGTTGGACCCGACTCCCATACTTTTGAGTGCCGGCGGGGCCTTATCACAACGTTGGACCCATCCCCCCACTTTTGGGCGCCGGCGCACCCTTATCACAATGGTGAACCCGTCGTCCCCAATTTTGAGTGCCGGCAAAGCCTTATCACAGCATTGGACCCGTACCCCTACTTTTGGTGCAGGCTCACCCTTATCACACCGTTGGACCTGACTCCCGACTTTTGAGTGCCGGCGGGGCCTTATCACAACGCTGTACCCATCCACCCACTTTTGGGCGCCGGCTCACCCTTATCACACCGTTGGACCCGACTCCCCCACTTTTGAGTGCCGGCGGGGCCTTATCACAACATTGGACTCGTCCCCCCACTTTTGGGTGCCAGCGCACCCTTATCACAGCGTTCGACCCGACTCCCACACTTTTGAGTGCCGGCGGGGCCTTATCACAACGCTGTACCGATCCCCCCACTTTTGGGCGCCGGCTCACCCTTATCACACACTTGGACCCGACTCCAGACGTTTCCCCACTTTTGGGCGCCAGCGCACCCTTATCACAGTGGTGGACCCGACTCCCCCACTTTTGAGTGCCGGCGGGGCCTTATCACAGCATTGGACCCGTCTCCCCCACTTTTGAGTGCCGGCTCACCCTCATCACACAGTTGGACCCGACTCCAGACGTTTCCCTACTTTTGGGCGCCGGCGCACCCTTATCACAATGGTGAACCCGTCGTCCCCAATTTTGAGTGCCGGCAAAGCCTTATCACAGCATTGGACCCGTACCCCTACTTTTGGGCGCCGGCTCACCCTTATCACACCGTTGGACCTGACTCCCATACTTTTGAGTGCCGGCGGGGCCTTATCACAACGCTGTACCCATCCACCCACTTTTGGGCGCCGGCTCACCCTTATCACACCGTTGGACCCGACTCCCCCACTTTTGAGTGCCGGCGGGGCCTTATCACAACATTGGACCCGTCCCCCCACTTTTGGGCGGCGGCTCACCCTTATCACACCGTTGGACTCGACTCCCACACTTTTGAGTGCCGGCGGGCCTTATCACAACGCTGTACCCATCCACCCACTTTTGGGCGCCGGCTCACCCTTATCACACAGTTGGACCCGACTACAGACGTTTCCCCACTTTTGGGCGCCAGCGCACCCTTATCACAGTGGTGGACCCATCTCCCCCACTTCTGGGGGCCGGCGCACCCTTATCACACCGTTGGACCCGACTCCCCCACTTTTGAGTGCCGGCGGGGCCTTATCACAGCATTGGACCCGTACCCCTACTTTTGGGCGCCGGCGCACCCTTATCACAATGGTGAACCCGTCGTCCCCAATTTTGAGTGCCGGCAAAGCCTTATCACAGCGTTGGACCCATCCCCCCACTTTTGAGTGCCGGCGGGGCCTTATCACTGCATTGGACCCGTACCCCTACTTTTGGGTGCTGGCTCACCCTTATCACACCGTTGGACCCGACTCCCATACTTTTGAGTGCCGGCGGGGCCTTATCACAACGTTGGACCCATCCCCCCACTTTTGGGCGCCGGCGCACCCTTATCACAATGGTGAACCCGTCGTCCCCAATTTTGAGTGCCGGCAAAGCCTTATCACAGCATTGGACCCGTACCCCTACTTTTGGGCGCCGGCTCACCCTTATCACACCGTTGGACCTGACTCCCATACTTTTGAGTGCCGGCGGGGCCTTATCACAACGCTGTACCCATCCACCCACTTTTGGGCGCCGGCTCACCCTTATCACACCGTTGGACCCGACTCCCCCACTTTTGAGTGCCGGCGGGGCCTTATCACAACATTGGACCCGTCCCCCCACTTTTGGGCGGCGGCTCACCCTTATCACACCGTTGGACTCGACTCCCACACTTTTGAGTGCCGGCGGGGCCTTATCACAACGCTGTACCCATCCACCCACTTTTGGGCGCCGGCTCACCCTTATCACACAGTTGGACCCGACTACAGACGTTTCCCCACTTTTGGGCGCCAGCGCACCCTTATCACAGTGGTGGACCCATCTCCCCCACTTCTGGGGGCCGGCGCACCCTTATCACACCGTTGGACCCGACTCCCCCACTTTTGAGTGCCGGCGGGGCCTTATCACAGCATTGGACCCGTACCCCTACTTTTGGGCGCCGGCGCACCCTTATCACAATGGTGAACCCGTCGTCCCCAATTTTGAGTGCCGGCAAAGCCTTATCACAGCGTTGGACCCATCTCCCCACTTTTGAGTGCCGGCGGGGCCTTATCACTGCATTGGACCCGTACCCCTACTTTTGGGTGCTGGCTCACCCTTATCACACCGTTGGACCCGACTCCCATACTTTTGAGTGCCGGCGGGGCCTTATCACAACGTTGGACCCATCCCCCCACTTTTGGGCGCCGGCTCACCCTTATCACACAGTTGGACCCGACTCCAGACGTTTCCCCACTTTTGGGCGCCAGCGCACCCTTACCACAGTGGTGGACCCATCTCTCCCACTTCTGAGCGCTGGCGCACCCTTATCACAGCGTTGGACCCGTCCCCCCACTTTTGGATGCCGGCGCACTCTTATCACACCGTTGGACCCGACTCCCATACTTTTGAGTGCCGGCGGGGCCTTATCACAACGTTGGACCCATCCCCCCACTTTTGGGCGCCGGCTCACCCTTATCACACAGTTGGACCCGACTCCAGACGTTTCCCCACTTTTGGGCGCCAGCGCACCCTTACCACAGTGGTGGACCCATCTCTCCCACTTCTGAGCGCTGGCGCACCCTTATCACAGCGTTGGACCCGTCCCCCCACTTTTGGATGCCGGCGCACTCTTATCACACCGTTGGTCCTGACTCCCGCACTTTTGAGTGCCAGCGGGGCCTTATCACAGCATTGGGCCCGTCCTCCCACTTTTGGGCGCCGCCTAGACCTTATCACAACGTTGGACCCGTCTCCCCCACATTTGAGTGCCAGCGCACCCTTATCACAGGTGGACCCGTCCCCCCGCCCACTTTTGACCGCCGGCGCAGCCCTTCTGTATTGACTCCATTGACGGACCCGTTGCACATTGTCCAACCTTCTCCTCGATCTCATCCCTGCCCCCCTTAACCATACCACACCTATTCCGGGGCTTTGATATGATCTCACAATCACGATCACTGACCAATTAAAGAATTTCGTAACGGTCTGACACACATACATACAGACAGACATGAAAACAGATTAAGCCCGTTATTATAAGTCATGATACTTATGAATCTCTGTATGAGAATATTACTGTTGACCATCACTCCACTGATGAGGCGTACACACAGCTAAAAGAGAATTTCTGAATCTAGGATGAAAAACAGAAAGAAGCTTGCTTGAAAGCATACCAAGCCGAAAATTACTGCCATCCTCTGACGGGAAGGTGATGGAGGCACCATTCAGTTGCAACCTTTTATCCATATCTCATTATAGATTACCGAATATATCCGTTTGAACAGCCAACAGTCTGGAATGCGGACTTCTAAGGGTGGAAAATACAAGGGTAGCAACGTGAGCATTGGAATAGGTAAGGCAGGAACCAACGATATTTTTTATTGTGAAATCGAACGCTTGTCGAATCTAATCGAAACCACAGCTGGTATCGCCTCGCAAACGATACCGCGGCGCGGTTCTGTTACGGAAAATGCTCTTGCATGTTCTGATACCCATGACGCAAATGTACCGCAGCACGAGCATCTCTTGGGGTCAGGAAGGAAATGTAGCCCGCTCACAACTTACAACTAGCAAAAAGCACCTCGAAATCAGTGAACGAAGGCCCATTTCTAAGATTCATTTTGAAAACTACAACGCCCGTAGTAAATTGTCATGGCGGTCAGATCAGCTGCCTGCACAACTCGTCGCCACGCTTATGGCGATGATCGCACGCGCGACGACCTTCCAACACTGAGGGATGGAAGATCATCACAATCCGTGGCGGTGCTCCCAGCACGTGTAAGCGGGGAGCTGATCTCATCGCCCTGAAGGGCGATGATCGCCATCGTTTGGCGACTAGATAGCGTGTGGAGTGATGAGACGCCGAGTGAAGTACTCGGGGCATCTCACTCGGAGTATGGTGATGGTGTGAAGGTACGTATGATCAAGTGCTCGAATTGCACAGATTGCATCTGAGCCTACGGACTTAGGCATGTTGATTTTCACCCAACAGCACAGAACAAGCTCGAACGTGCACGACTTGTCAGAAGCACAGAGGTCCTTCCGGTACTTCTGACAAGTCGTACTCGTTCTAGTTTGATACTCGCAATGGTTCATAACTGTCTCACACGCTAAAACAGCCCCGAAGTGATGTGGGAGTACGTGGTTGCACGTACATTTAATCACTTTTCATGGACGTTCCGTCCGTCCGATTCACACTGCCAGTTTCATTTTTTTTTAAATCGGGTTCTACATGCCAAAATTCTGGGATGAACGGTATGCTCTTTTCAGTGCTTCTGCATTTTCAAAGGACTACGAGTTAGGTGAGGGATCGCTATATACCGTAGAATATTTTCCATCTCAAGTCTATAATTTGCACATGTTCTTCCTTGCTTGGATGAAAGAGATGATGAAGTATTTTTGACTCGAAACATAATCTCACTGGAGAAGAACATTGTTGTAGTCATTGGCCTCAACGCTCACCTTTTGAAAAATACGGCTGTGCACGAGATATTCTTCTCAAATTGTTTAAAAAATTGTGAAGTCTTTACGGAGCACATTCTAGCCTGGGCAATTCGAGATCCAATCGTATATCGCTTTTCAAACAAATTCCATGAAGCGTGCCCATTGGAACTGCGGGAAGCAAAAATCAGCGAGTCGGTAACACTGATTACCAAAACTTGGAGACCCTCGCTACTATTTTTTTTTGTTTTGCATAAGTTTGCAAGGCGAATTGATAGCCGAAAAATAGCGTCAGAAGGAACATTTCCAAGAACACTAAGATGCGAAGAGTTAGCTGGGAAAATCACACTTCCGTCCTTAAGCGTTAGGAAGTACAGTAGCTGTCAAAAATATATGATCAGCGTCATTTCGATGAAGTACAGTAGCTGTCAAAAATATATGATCAGCGTCATTTCGATAAGAATATCATCATGACTTATAATAACGGGCTTAATCTGTTTTCATGTCTGTCTGTATGTATGTGTGTCAGACCGTTACGAAATTCTTTAATTGGTCAGTGATCGTGATTGTGAGATCATATAAAAGCCCCGGAATGGGTGTGGTATGGTTAAGGGGGGGCAGGGATGAGATCGAGGAGAAGGTTGGACAATGTGCAACGGGTCCGTCAATGGAGTCAATACAGAAGGGCTGCGCCGGCGGCCAAAAGTGGGCGGGGGGACGGGTCCACCTGTGATAAGGGTGCGCTGGCACTCAAATGTGGGGGAGACGGGTCCAACGTTGTGATAAGGTCTAGGCGGCACCCAAAAGTGGGAGGACGGGCCCAATGCTGTGATAAGACTCCGCTGGCACTCAAAAGTGCGGGAGTCGGGTCCAACGGTGTGATAAGAGTGCGCCGGCATCCAAAAGTGGGGGGACGGGTCCAACGCTGTGATAAGGCTTTGCCGGCACTCAAAATTGGGGACGACGGGTTCACCATTGTGATAAGGGTGCGCTGGCGCCCAGAAGTGGGGGAGATGGGTCCACCACTGTGGTAAGGGTGCGCTGGCGCCCAAAAGTGGGGAAACGCCTGGAGTCGGGTCCAACTGTGTGATAAGGGTGAGCCGCCGCCCAAAAGTGGGGGGACGGGTCCAACGGTGTGATAAGAGTGCGCCGGCGTCCAAAAGTGGGGGGACGGGTCCAACGCTGTGATAAGGCTTTGCCGGCACTCAAAAGTGCGGGAGTCGGATCCAACGGTGTGATAAGAGTGCGCCGGCGTCCAAAAGTGGGGGGACGGGTCCAACGCTGTGATAAGGCTTTGCCGGCACTCAAAATTGGGGACGACGGGTTCACCATTGTGATAAGGGTGCGCCAGCGCCCAGAAGTGGGGGAGATGGGTCCACCACTGTGATAAGGGTGCGCTGGCGCCCAAAAGTGGGGAAACGTTTGGAGTGGGGTCCAACTGTGTGATAAGGGTGAGCCGGCGCCCAAAAGTGGGGGGATGGGTACAGCGTTGTGATAAGGCCCCGCCGGTACTCAAAATTGGGGACGACGGGTTCACCATTGTGATAAGGGTGCGCTGGCGCGCAAAAGTGGGGGAGACCGCTCCACCACTGTGGTAAGGGTGCGCCGGCGCCTAAAGGTGGGGAAACGCATGACGGTCCAGCGTTGTGATAAGGGCGCCCGCGTCCAGAAAAGGAAGTTCGTCACGGCCTAGGTAAATTTCTTCATGAATGGTGTCCTGGCACCTGTTCCGGCTATTCCTTCTATGTATGTGACCTAGGTGCACGTTATTCCAATCCGTTTTCCCCTCCTCATTCCAGTCCATTTGTACTCGAGAGCATACAGGATCTACTTAATCTGTCCACTTTTTTTCTGCATCGTATCCCGAGTATGCGAGCGAAGCGAGCATCAGTAGAAGTCTGGAAGTCCGGCGTTAGCAGCACGGCCAGACTGGTTTACTATAAATCGCCTCTGGATTTAGTATCTCCAGCACCATCTTCTGAAAAAAATGAAGAGTTGACACAAATTCGACCGCCTCGACACCTTTTGCCTATTATTCCCACCACATGATACTGTTCTTTTCCTTTGCTGCCCATATGCGAGGAGCAAAGTATGTACGTATATGGTCGAATTTAACCAAAAACCTGTTTCTTTGTATCTCACGAATAATAACAACATTACAGTTCTTATCTGAATATCAGAATAGATGCTAGTAGCTAACTTCATAGGAAGATCCTTCATCTGAATGGTTGCTTTTTTTGAAATTATTGAAAATTCTTTTTTCTCATTTTATTGGACTTTTTGAGGTTGGATTTCTGAGAAGAACACATAACCACTCATTATGGATTGGCAAGTCACATATCCTGTCATTTTAAACTAGCGATAATGAGACAGTCCTGAAGCTGGCCCCATATATTCCGTTCTTCAGTTGTTTCTGTACTTTTAACAGCGTCAGTTCCCACATGTCTCTGCTCCATCCGCCAATTATGTAGTTGGAAACCTTAAAACAGCTTTGAATTGAAGGCCATGGCTAAAAGGGGTTGTGTAATTGTGAGTAAGAATTACTTAGAGATTTTTTTCAAGTTATAGGATTTTCAGGAGCTTTTTGGTTAATCCTCAGGATCGTTTAGTATCATTTACAATCAGCAGATCCACTTACAGTAAGGCCGACTACGAACTGCTGGAACTGGACGGGAATTTCCATCGGAGTTGTACCGTCGTAGGCTACATTTGTGATGATATCTGCTTTTACTACACAGGAATTTCCTGGAATGCCGGCTGAAAGAAGCATTATTAGCAATTAAAATGACACTTCGCTTTAAAGGACACTAGCACAATTACCCACCTGAAGGCGGAGTAGGTTTATCAGCAGCTACAGAGCAGTTCATTGGATTATAGTAGACAGTCGGTTTGATCTGACTAGCTATATTAGACACCTGGCTCTCGATTCCTGCGCGCCGTGCTTCCTCTCTAATGGCCACTGTCACCTGAAGACAAGTATACCACCCGTTGGATATTCGTCATTTTTGTTTTTTTTTTGTCTTGTACCGCGCTTTTAACGTATTTCTGGACATTTGCCACGGCTTCTGCGGATGTCTTCGAGAATTTTGGGAATTTCGCGAGCACACTCTTCTGGTCGATGGAGAAAGCGAACTCCAGAGGGATCGTTAGAAGTCCATCTACTTGGAAGGTGATTCGTACCTCTGAAAGTCCAACACTATCAGGCTGAAGTGTATTTCCTCGAAGACTTGATTGCTAATTTCCAAAAAAAAAATAGCTAAAAGCAAAACCTGTCATATTTAGAAACCGCAAAATGTTACCATAGATTCCTTGAGCTTTTCGGACTCACCTTGTCCTGCCGGAACAGTAGAACAACCTAGAAGAAGCAGTGGGATCGACAGAGCGATGGCTACACCAAATATTCTCCTGCTGAACTTCACGCTCCAACCCTAGACTTTTATACCGATTCAGTTGGTTTTTTTTTCTTGGAATTCCATGCACAGCAAATGAAAAGCGGTACTTTCTGTACGCAAAATCCTTGGCGGAGATCTATGTTCACAATAAAATCAACATGTAGCCGTTTCGTAGCGTTTGATCCATTTCATCTGGAGAGTGGTGAGTCATTTTAAGTAAAGCGAAAGTGCGAATCTTGCGAATTTCTGCCCATAAAACGCGGTCGATAAAACACCGCTTCGTCAAAATCGTACTTATCGTACAAGACATATGTATATGTGCATTTATTCATCTGTTGCACTGTAAACGTTTTACAGTGTGGCTCTTTGAGAAAAGGTGCACAAAAATTGAATATATTACCATAAGGAATTATTGAAATAATTATTGAAGAGTTAAAAAATTACTGAAGATCAAAATAGTACAGGAATCGTTTTGTATTCGCATCCTTGGATCGAATAGAAAGCTACGTTACCCAAATGGAAATAATGCCAATCAGAATTCGATTGAAGCGTTGCGAGGTGTGTGCAGCAACGGTGAACCTGAATTTTAATTCAAACTCGCGGAATTCTGCATCTGAAATTAAAATTTGGTGGAAGGCTTTAGGGTCAACCTAACAGTGTGCCTTAGGTAAGCCCAAGGACAATGAAAACTGAGTAAGCTTTCCGAGAAGTCTGCCATGTTTTTCGAACCCGAGGGAGCTTCAGCATACAAATTGCCCTCTGAACGTCAGAACAAGACCTTTACGGTTTTCTCATGGAAGATAACGTTGATAAAGAAACAGAACTGCAAAAGATCCCAAGCTTAATCAACATTTTTTTATGCTTGAGGAGCATAGTTAGCGTATTCAAATGGAAGGGGTTGCTTCAAGAAACCGGACGTCCACTGGATTATTATACCATTTCCAGGTAGCAACACTGGATAGCTCACGCAAAGAACAGTCATTTGTAGGATGCGACTGCGGTGCTACAGTATGTTGCTGAGCTGAGCAGGTGTCTACACATGAACTCATTCAAGGTTGACGCCCACAGAAGTTTCCATCCTTATCCATATCAAGCTGGACCCATTGGCGTCCCGATTCATAGCAGCTCTTCGTGCTTTAGACTCCGGCGCGACACCCACCGCAGTTTCTCTACTGATACACGGAGATTTCTTGCAAAGAGTCCTTGCGTCTCCTTTCCAGTTGTACTGCGTTGTAGCACCTCACTAGCGCAAACGCAGTGACTATTGAGGAAGTCAAATGCGTATGTGCTCTATACACAGAATTGATGGAGAGGTGGGGAGGGGAAGCACTCGATGAATCAAGTCAGCACTGCATCCTCCCGGAGTCCTCTGCCACCAACTGACTAACCCCGCAGGACGGGTACCTTCCTTGGCCAGAGGCAGCGATCGGACCACGAGCGACGATGGACCTTATACTACTGCGATACATGTGCCTAATTATTTGTTCTGAACCAACAAGTTCAGGCTGTCACAGAGTGAGGTAAAAATATCCTCGTTTTGTGATCCTGTTAATATAAAAGCTCTTTAAGTTTAGGAAGCTTCTGGAAGGAAAAGTGCTATCTTCCAGTTCCATTCTGGTTTAGCTGTGAAATAGTAGATCAGCTTGCTATTTACTCCTTCTTGCGCGTTCCTACCTACTCCGAGCTTGCTATTTACTCCTTCTTGCGCGTTCCTACCTACTCCGAGCTTGCTATTTACTCCTTCTTGCGCGTTCCTACCAACTCCGAGCTTGCTATTTACTCCTTCTTGCGCGTTCCTACCTACTCCGCTTGCTATTTACTCCTTCTTGCGCGTTCCTACCAACTCCGAATGTCTACCTAGCAGACGATACAAAAAATAGAGAATACTCTCAAAGTCTTTATTTCTGCAAAGAAAAATTTAGCAGAGAAAAACATGCGGTGATTGCCCTCTGCTTATTGAAAAACGATGGAGGCGTTCATTAAGAAGTCTCCATAAGTGCCAGTTCTCAATCTTGATGCTACATTTTGCAATATGAGGGACCAATTTGGCTGTAGCAACTGTGCAACCGATTGAGAGCGAACCTGAAAAAGTGCTTTTGCCTGGACGGAACGTTCCAAAGCAGATTAATTTGCCCTACATAGATCTCGGCCGGAAACCCTGAGTCTTTCCCTGAAACTCTCCTGACATAGAGGCTCTTGTCTCGATGACAGCATTGTCCTATAGGGACTAATGGACACTGGCACACTCCAATGATTTTCCTTCGATGAACAAGGCACGTGTCACCGCCCTTTGACTCTGAATGGGAAATAAGGATTGAAATTATAGCAGATTTAAGTCTTGCTGTGTTTTGCTGAATACACACTCGAAGGCTTATCGTTTGATTTCATCTCGCTAAGCACTGTAGTACACTTAATCGGGTTGAATTTGCTGACGACTTCAACGTATTTTCCGCTCTGTGATTGATAGGGGTCATTCGGAAACACCAGCGTTTTGATGACGTCATTCAACTAAAATATCGCTTGTAGAAACGGAAAAAAAGAGAAAGATACAAAAAATTAGTTTAATCTGCCCAATATGGGGGATCATCTTGCGTGTGCATTGTTGATACTTGGCCCTCCAATTTTGAATTATGAACAATCGGGAATTCGAAAAGTACAGAAGGCAACTCTTATCTCGGAATAACTGGGTTTGCAGTGATGAACGCAGGTACTCTGGATGGGTTTGTTATATTATAATTAGATTCGTGCAGTGGGTTTAGCCAAGTTCTCGGGAGGTTTCTGCAAGAAAGAAAAGGGTCACTATCAAATTTAAAAAATACCGCACTGTTACACTGTTTCAGGTGGAAATCGGATGAGTATTGGATGAGCATGTTAAGATAGAGTAGCCCGTGAAACATCTGCTATACACTTACGACATTTTCAAGATATATCCGGAATTTCTCGGAAGAAATCTGATGGCCACTGTCTCCACGATCAGACCAATCAAGAGGCATGGAAATTTCAACGATATAAATTTTCCCTGTGAAACGTTTCTTCAGTGCTTGGTCGTTATTTGTTCGTCGCAATCAAACAAAGGAATTGTGAGTCAGATGATATGAAAATCTTACCAAATGAAATGCTGAAATGTGAACTGTCGCTAGAATGGGAATCCGTCCAGGGCTTCGGATTGCTGTTCCCCAAACAATCAGCTTGGTTACCTCAAAGAAAGTTTTCAGGAAACTTTCAGGAAAAAAGACAAGTGCTGAAGCATTGAAGGGTTTCCAATATAGGAAAGCCATTACAGCTTTTTGCGGATGAGACTTGATTTTGTGAAGCGGACTATGAAGGATTTTAAGGAGACTAGCAATACTTGTCAATGAGGAAATGTGTAAGTTCTCGACAACCTCAGCCACTGACTGTGACCCCGAGTAGGAGACTGTGCAGGAGATTTCAAGTATATTTGCTTGTTCTGGTTTCTATGAGGACTTCGAGCAAGGACATAGTAGTCTATCTAGTCGACTATTCTGAGAGAAGATTGTGATTCTGAAGCATTTTAAAGCTGAGAAAAAAGCTTCTTTTCATCAATCCTGCAGATAGAGATAAGTGCCGAATGCCGGGGACAGCTTAATATCATCTGTTTCAGCCAGAAGTATATGATATATCAATCTTGGTTACGGCTCAGAAGTATGCAACAAGAAAGAAATAGATTTTGGCAAAATATGAGTATGCATCCAACTTGATCGTCTGAAATCAAGAAGCCTCCGTCAGCAATAATCCTACTGAAACTGTGAGTTAATGAAGAACGTCTAGTCGTAGCTGAACACCAGCTCAGCTGCGATTCACGACTCGACAGATCCGGAGGATCTATATACTACTTATTCTGTTCAGTTTCTAATGCATTCCGTGGAGTTTGATCAAAGAGTCATAGTTGCGGCTACCAAATGAGTCTTTTCAAACAACGTAATTTTTCATTGGCATGGAGATGAGAAGCTGCCTTGCCTTTGGCAGCATTAATCGAAGAGGAAAGGTGCTCTGTAAATCACGCAATGGGATTGATACTGTTTGTAGAAAATAGCGGTTTCTAAGCGCATGGGAAACTGCACGAAGTTACCTCCCCACCCAAATAGCAAAGCGCCACCTCATTTGAGCATCTGCGGGGTGGGTTGAAAAGTTTCGGGAATGACAATGAAAACGGAACAGATCGGATACAATCAATGATCAGTTCTTTAGCCCACTCATCTTGAAGCTTAAATCATGTGGTCCCACCTCTTTCCGACTTTCGCTTCTCTCCTTAGAAGGAAGTTTTTCGATGTCCTACAAATTTCAGTATACGGCTAAGATAGACGCTTCGTTCCAACCTTATTTCCTCTGAGGGAGAGAGATCTTGAGCTTTTCCAACAGATAAAAGCATGAGGTGCTAATGAAGAAAAATCGGCAATACTGAACATTTTTATTACTATTTTTACCACATTTTGCCAACTGAGCCCTTTTGATTGAGTGGCTGCACTTTCGTGCAGATACGGAATTTTTTTCTGGGTTACACTTAGGCGCGTTTCTGAAGTTTCCAGTTCTAATGTTCCCTTAAATATTGTCTGTAATTGCGTGGTAGATGTTATTTCGACGTTTACCAGAATGCTCTCGGTACGAGCAAAAACAGAGGCCACTACCACTCCATTTCAATGGGATGGCATTTTCATGTTTGGAATTAATTTAAAAGGTGAAACCTAGAGATCTGACAAAAATTTTGTAACAAACATGTAGCACTGAGAATAAACTTCGTCACAGTGACGGATTTTGGCTCAAAATCGTTTCATTTAGAAGCGAAAATATAAAATAATATTTTTGTTGGAGTCCACTTTGGGTTGCGATTCTATTCGAAATTGAGCGAATACGGACCGATTTTTTGAGAAGATTTCTTGGACATAACCAGCTCCTTAAAATAATAATTAATGGCCCAAAATAGAAGGTGAAAGCTTTCTCGATTTTGCTCATGTTCATTGGCCTTCTGCAAAATCCATATCAACTTCTAGTGCGATAGCAACTTCGGCTTCTCTCACGTAGGTCATTGTTTGCGTGCAGATCGGTTTAATTTTCCAAATTTAGAAATTAATGGTGAAATTTGAAAATATTGAGACTGCAAAATCAGCACCCAGACAGCTTATAGCTTGCTTGCGTTTTTTTTTTTTCGTAAATTTTTTTGACCACTCGGTTTTCACATCCAGGGGTCCTGGAAGGGTTGAAGTTGCCCGACCTCAACGATGTGCAAAAATCAAGTTCTTTGTCAAATCAATTTGACACTTGTAGCCATGTCAAATCAGGGTTTCCTCAACACACAACCATAAAAATATTTTGAAAACAGCAACTCATCGGTGGTTTTTTCCGGGAACTTCTCAAGCCGCCGTCGTAATGCACACGTTACGGTCTTCTAGCCTCTAGGTCGTCCGTACACACCAATATTGCCCATACGGTAATTTAGGATAGGTTCCAGAACTACTTCCACTACATAGTCGCTGCGCGAGAGAAACTCCCTAATAGTGTTAAGTAGTATTACAATACGGGCTTTTCTAGAAGTTTCTACCCACACAAACTTTCGGAACTTCCGCGAAGCTTGCCGATTTTCGGAAATTCCGCGGAGCCTGATTTACTATTGGAGCCCGATTTTCGGAACTTCTCGATTTTTCCGGAAGTTCCGCGCGAGTTCCGAGCAAGTTCCTAATGGAGACGCAGAGAAAAAAGTAGTCTCGGAACTTCCGCGGAGCTTCGAGGTAGACAGAATGATCCAAGAAACTAACAGATCAAATGACATGTTTTCGTCCAATTTTTAAAGTGATATGTTCTTGACTGACTTCTGCTAGCCAAATAAGAAGCCATGGTAAAATACGAAAATTTTTAGTCGAATTTCGGGCAAAGCTCGTGTCAGATAAATGTACGCCTGGGATTATTCACATAAATACGAAAACTTGACAGATTTTTACCAAAAAGGGATTTTCTCATGTTATCATTGATTTTGAAACCTGACGCAGATGCGTAGCACAGTCAGAGGGCAAACCTGGTTGAGGCTTATCTTCAGAAAGTGAAGCCACCAGAGGTACAATATGTGCTACGTGGTGGAACGATCTATGGTGGCGTTCACGATCGTACGGCTTCAGGTGCGGGGGCGCGTGGAGGCGTTCATCACTCTATGTTGACCGAGTTTATCTTAGTACTCCAATTATGATTGATTATAATGGGCGTGTTACTTATTACGTCGCTCTTGTTCGATTTCGGGACTTCCGTGGCGCTAGTTCGGAACTTCCGTTAGGTCACCCGCGGAAGTTCCAAAAGTTTGTCTAGGTAGGCAATAGAGGGCAGGCGTTTGGGTCCTGTCGAAAAAGGGGCTTGGCATATGATGCCCGATGCGGATGCTATGCTGCTTCTGTTGACAGCTACGCACACTCACAAGGAAGGGAGTGACTACTTCGCGTTCACCCAACGGCGTTGCCTTCCGCCAGCAAGTTGAGTAGTTCGGTAAGCAGATAAGTGCAGACACTGTGTATCTATTGGGTTCCTTCAATACATGGCACAGACCAGTGCCACCTAAGTAAAACAGGATGCTGCGTGGATGCCACACAAGTGCGCTTAAAGGCAGTGTCCAGGCAAAATTTTCGAGTATTCGGTTTCTGTGGTTCCTAGGCCAGTTTCGCTCCCTGATTCCAGATACGAAACTTACAGATCAAAAAACCTTCAGAAAAACCTTTTTCTGAGACCCCTCTTAACTGATTCGGACGAGATGTGCGACGGTCCTCTCTCTCGTCAGAGAGGGCGCAAAGAAAATTTTCATCGATCGATAGCGCCCGTTCGCTGCCTCAGTTTTAGCTTCAATAAGTCAGTTCGTTCTCCTTCAGGGGTCCGTATCACTGCTATAGCACTTTTTGACCAGATTCAACAAGAAGAGGTATATTTCGATTATTGCTGTTGTCGGCAATGTATGCAGAAACTGTCTTTTTCACAAAATAAGTTTTTCTTTTTCGCCGTTTCTTGGTATCATGGTAACTAATTGATGTGAAGGTCGAGATTGATTATCAAAATATTTCGCTGCCCGATCTACAGTATTTGAATAACCACCTCCGTAATGTGATCGTGGAACACTCCCCCAAGTATAGACCCGTACACCGTAGATCCAGAATCATCTGAAACGAAGAGCTGGAGTGTTGAGCAACAGTACCTGAATGTTTAGAACACATACGCGAACTTGAAATGCATACACAGAGATGAAACAATCACAGTAGAGAAACGCCACAAACAGTCCGATATTTTCCAACGATGCTTTTCCAGGTTACACCAATTCCTTATTTTCCACGTCACACCAATTCCACGCGTGAAATGGCAGACGCCGGGTGGGCGGGGTGGGCATTGGAGATGGGTTTTGGTACTGGGTCTAAGGCGGATATCTCGCTTATTTCTGCGACTTTTTCGCTGGAACTTTGGCAGTTGCCTATGGAGTCGACCCGCTATCATAATCTAATGAGCACTTAAGCTCAGAGGTTTTGCCTGGACACTGCCTTTAAAGGCAGTGTGTCACCTCATTTTCGTGTCTGAGCTCTTACCAGATTCTGAATCTTTTCGACACGCCGAATCCAATGGCATAACTGAAATGTTAGAAAAAGGTCTTTAAACCCTACTGTTAAACGTTCTTCGGGAGGGGATCTGTAACAGTTTTTCGAGCCGAGCGGACGCGTGAAGGCGTTGGTCTCATCGATCGGACATGTCTAGACATGTTGGCCAACACTGCAGACGCGGCGGGCAGCCAGCACATTCACGGATCGCTTCGCCCAGGTGGTCCGTGAACTGCGCTTTCGGAACCTCCGAAAACGGGGTTTTCGTCATTTTTATGAGCTGTGACGTACATCTCTGGAATTAGCGTGAAGAGGAGGTCTAGAGTTTGCTGATATTTTCAGCTCACGAAACGAATTGACACATTGCCTTCAAGAAACACCGAATTTCCCTCCGGTTAAGGGAACCTGCCAACTCACGCGCGATCTCAACATGCGGTCACACAGGTAAGGAGGTATGTATGGTTTGCATACTCATGCTGTGCCTAATCGACTTGCTATTGCGTGAACGAGAATCTCTAGCATATTAGATGTAGCAGAGAGTATCCTGTCTCTAAAATCTTCATTTATACAAAATTCCACTTCATAATCCCGGAATTTCTCTAGAGGTAGCCATCGGTCAAACCTGTGTGTGTGAGATGTGAGATTTTGCTGAATTCCTGGATTTCGTGGGGACTAGAGCTCAAATTCAACAGTGGGATAGAGAGAAACTCGCGACGAATTCGTGAAATAGTGGTGGTGCATTTCAGGCGCATCATCGCGGCCCCTTGACGCTCGTGACAAGCGCTACGCGGAAGTCGCACGCGCCTGTTCATGTGAACAGGCTTGCATTCGCTACCGCATCGTCGCGGCACGGCTGCGTGCAATACAGCTGCATTCACGATTGCTGTTGGAGTTCCTAAAGAAGCAATTCATGAAGTAGTCTGGGCGACAAAAAGTGTCCAACGACGTTTTCAGACATGTATAACTACTGTAAAGCATGATTTCGCAGCAGTTTGCAAACAATGATTGACTTATTTATATTCCTATTTCACCCGTTATACAAACCAGAACGCTAGGTTCGCTAAAGCAGCAAAGTGATCGTTTCGTAACCATCACTGACGATGAAGTTGAAAAACTCGAAAAGCGTAGTTGTTCAAAAAGATTCGAATTCTGGAGTTTTGTTCACGTTCAGTGCATGATGTAATGGGGATCATTCTCTTCATAATGTTATGCACACAACTGTGCTTCATTATTGTACAGCAACAACTTTGCATGTTCTGATATGTAAGTACAGAAAATAGAAATACGAACGAGTTAGGATTTGCTTGCAGGTAGTTCATGATCTACCGTGGCAATTCACGTCTAAACACGTCGTGGGGCACGATAGCATAAGCCCAAACATGGAAAACAAGTGTGCGACGGCACTGTTGGGCATATTTTCTATTAGGTTGTCTCACAATAAATGACCGCAACCTAGTAATGTATTTTTGGAAGTTCATAAATCCATTATTTCAGAGGCAAGCTGGACAATCTTTGGACTATTATGAAGAGCGAGACCTCTTCTATCTGCATCCTAAAAAAGCTTCCTCAATCACCCTTTCTTTGGTTTCTGCAGACGAAATTGTACGATGCGGCAAAACATGGTTTTTGTGCTCTCCCAATTTTTAGACTATTTTTTCGCCCTAATAGGATAAAAGCCAGATTTGGTATTGGCCTCGCATTTGGCCAGGTAGTCGTGTTGTAAGCGCACAGAAGCTGTGACTAGAGAAACACTCCTAGAACGAGTTCTCAAATTTGACTAGGTGATGGTAACGAAACTTGTCAGAAACGAAAGCATAGTTCTGAAGGCGAGATGAGAATTCTGAAACAGTCCGTAAAAATGTTAGCAGCCAGGTTGGACGCAACTAAGTCACTAACCGCCTTGCCTTTGTGGCAGCCAAACATGGCAAAAAAGGGCAAAGTGGATTTTGAACAAAAGCATTGCCTGTCAGTGCTGAACTTGCGACACCATTTACTTTAATCCCTCTAACAAAAACTAATACGAAATTTTCCGGAAAAGTGGGCCACTTATAGTGATGAGTAGACATTGCTTATTAAAATGGACTTTTGTCTTGTCTGCATCGCTGAGGGTGATCTGGATAAATTCAACAATCCTCGACATCTCAGAAAAAGGTGGTTTTTTCTAATATATGAAATACTGCTCGAGATGTTCGACAGTAGCTTGACCAGGCCACGAGTAGAATTTACTAGATGTTTTGCCTGTTACCATTTTGGGCTTGGCTTCGAGATTCGGTTGAAAATGCCTCAGTTCTGGTGAGCCGAAGAAGTGCTTGTCCACTGGTGGGGCGGGCAAATCCACACAAATTCACAACCTACCAAGAAAAATTCCACTGAGTGAGACGTTGGATTTCCCCTTGTTATATTGTGTTGGTCAGACCTTTGCCTAATAGAGTGTCCTTTAGAGCTTGCGGCGAATCCAGTTTTCGGTTAGAAAATTCATGCGAATCAATGTGTACTGGAAGTTGACCTTTCGCACTTCATTGACTCCTGTGATTTGGCCTTTTTCCTTGCATAAGTTTCACTGCACTGCTAAAATGTGCAGGAAATGCTGATCATAATACTTTTTACTTCAAGGGAAAATCTCAAGTTTGAGCTGAGTTACGCACCTTGGAATGCGCACCTCCAAAACGGCCATTATTCAAGGAACAACCTAATAGTTCAGATGGCTCAAGC
This sequence comes from Ancylostoma caninum, assembly GCA_037903475.1. NCBI lineage: Eukaryota > Metazoa > Nematoda > Chromadorea > Rhabditida > Ancylostomatidae > Ancylostoma > Ancylostoma caninum. Next base: position 29,034 of record JBAJFG010000541.1, read on the forward strand.
CATTTATGAATCTTTATGTTCGTTTAACATTTGAGAGGAGCTGACAGGGTGTGTCGGTAACTGCCGGTTGATTCGAAGTTACGAATCGTAACCAATGTTGATATTAAGCACCAACTTACTTTCAGACGCCTCAGCCCATGGGTTGCAACCACTTCCTTCTGAAAATAATCGGCTGATAACAAAACCTGACCTCACTTTTATGGAACTCTTCGGTTAAGATTTCACTCCGATCAAGATAATGCTAGTGCGTCTTGTTCACATAAGGACAAATATATACTCGATAACACGCAGCAGTTTCTCCAATTCTACCGCTAGCTTCTTCCCGTATTCAAATGCAGCAACTCTCCACAGAACTCCACAGAATAATGATAGAGCTCATTGTTCTCAGAAGGGAAGAATGAACGCAAGAAAACGCAAAATGTTCGGGGCATAGTCTCTTCAATTTTATTGCTAGCTTCTAAAAGAAATTAAATGCAGCAACTCATCTTCTAGAGCAGGTCCCCATGGCTTGCCGCCACCTCCGTCTGAAAGGAAACAATCTGCATCCAACAAAGTCGAATTCATTTTGTGCCAGTTTTTGAATCTTTGTTTCGCTACTACTCCGTCCTCCACAAAATAATACTACCACTAAGTAATGCTCTAACGATGAAAACGAGTAGTCGTTATAAATTGTTGTGACTGAATGTTTCACTAATATTTTGAACCCCACAGAATAATAGTAGGGCTCATTGTTCTCAGAAAGAAAAAATAAAGCTAGAGCACGCAAAATTTACGAGGCATAGTCTCTTCAATTTTATCGCTAGCTTCTCCAAGAAATTAAATGCAGCAACTCACCTCTAGTTCTCCCTGAGTAGTTGTCATCTACGTCTGAAAGGAAACAATCTGCATCCAACAAAGTCGAATTCATTTTGTGCCAGTTTTTGAATCTTTGTTTCGCTACTACTCCGACCTCCACAAAATAATACCACCACTAAGTAATGCTCTAACGATGAAAACGAGTAGTCGTTATAATTTGTTGGGGCTGAATTTGCCCACTGCTTCGGACCACTTCGATACTCAGCGCACTTACATGCACGAGACTGTCTAGTTCTGCAATGTTAGATTTTCTAGAAAATCATGAGAAGCAACTTACTTCCGTCTGGCCGTTGAACACCACCATTTCCACCTGAAAGTAAAAGCATTGCGTATGATCAAGTCGCATTTCACTTTATGATTCTTTTTGGAGCCGTGTTTCACTAATATTTTGAACCCCACAGAATAATAGTAGGGCTCATTGTTCTCAGAAAGAAAAAATAAAGCGAGAGCAGGCAAAATGTACGAGGCATAGTCTCTTCAATTTTATCGCTAGCTTCTCCAAGAAATTAAATGCAGCAACTCACCTCTAGTTCTCCCTGAGTAGTTGTCATCTACGTCTGAAAGGAAACAATCTGCATCCAACAAAGTCGAATTCATTTTGTGCCAGTTTTTGAATCTTTGTTTCGCTACTACTCCGACCTCCACAAAATAATACTACCACTAAGTAATGCTCTAACGATGAAAACGAGTAGTCGTTATAATTTGTTGGGGCTGAATTTGCCCACTGCTTCGGGCACTTCGATACTCAGCGCTCTTACATGCACGAGACTGTCTAGTTCTGCAATGTTAGATTTTCTAGAAAATCATGAGAAGCAACTTACTTCCGTCTGGCCGTTGAACACCACCATTTCCACCTGAAAGTAAAAGCATTGCATATGATCAAGTCGCATTCCACTTTATGATTCTTTTTGCAGCCGTGTTCCACTAATATTTTGAGCCCCACAGAATAACGGTAGGGCTCATTGTTCTCAGAAAGAAAAAATAAAGCGAGAGCAGGCAAAATTTACGAGGCATAGTCTCTTCAATTTTATCGCTAGCTTCTCCAAGAAATTGAATGCAGCAACTCACCTCTAGTTCTCCCTGAGTAGTTGTCATCTACGTCTGAAAGGAAACAATCTGCATCCAACAAAGTCGAATTCATTTTGTGCCAGTTTTTGAATCTTTGTTTCGCTACTACTCCGACCTCCACAAAATAATACTACCACTAAGTAATGCTCTAACGATGAAAACGAGTAGTCGTTATAATTTGTTGGGGCTGAATTTGCCCACTGCTTCGGACCACTTCGATACTCAGCGCTCTTACATGCACGAGACTGTCTAGTTCTGCAATGTTAGATTTTCTAGAAAATCATGAGAAGCAACTTACTTCCGTCTGGCCGTTGAACACCACCATTTCCACCTGAAAGTAAAAGCATTGCATATGATCAAGTCGCATTCCACTTTATGATTCTTTTTGCAGCCGTGTTCCACTAATATTTTGAACCCCACAGAATAATGGTAGGGCTCATTGTTCTCAGAAAGAAAAAATAAAGCGAGAGCAAGCAAAATTTACGAGGCATAGTCTCTTCAATTTTATCGCTAGCTTCTCCAAGAAATTAAATGCAGCAACTCACCTCTAGTTCTCCCTGAGTAGTTGTCATCTACGTCTGAAAGGAAACAATCTGCATCCAACAAAGTCGACTTCATTTTGTGCCAGTTTTTGAATCTTTGTTTCGCTACTACTCCGACCTCCACAAAATAATACTACCACTAAGTAATGCTCTAACGATGAAAACGAGT
>JBAJFG010000153.1:0-7500 GCA_037903475.1 Ancylostoma caninum
TGCACCGGAAATGAAGCAGCAAAAAACGCCCATTATTTGTGCGCCAACCTAATAGTTTTTGTTTCGAATTTGTGCCGTGCGACGAAAAAGAAAAAAATTACTGGCTGGCTCGTCAATAAATGCTCGCACCTGAGTGCAGATGAACCTTTTCGGGCTCATAGGAGTTGATACGTAATTGGCATGTATGTAGGACACTGGGCCAATTTTCAGGATGACTCTATCGTTATCCAAGCAACCTACATCCTGTAATAGTATACGTCTGAGTGCGAGTTGAACAACAAAATCATTCCGTCCTCTGTACTGCCGTTGTATTCCACGTGATGTGTAGCACCGCATGTCCCCCAGATCCCTGGCCAGCAACAGTGATCAAATTGTCGGGTGCAGAACACTTCCACTAGCTTTTCCTCATGGCGAGTGTCGCTCCCATACCCTGGCCTAGCTGTGAGCGACAGTCACGTGACAAAATTGCGAAATGCGACTGTCTAATCACTCGAAGATACCTTGTATCTGTTCCGTCCTTGTTGAGTTTGCGCTAGGAATTCGGTCATTTTTGTGAAATCATTCATTCGTTTCATGGACTTAAATTCGGCAACAAGACCTCTGACGCCTTTCTTCAGAGTTTCTTCAACAAATACTTTAACCTGAAATACATAGTTTCATTACTGTTTCAAATTGGACGAGAAGCTGTTAGTATGAACCTGTGCGCGCTTAGCTGCTCTAGGTAATCGCTTTCTGAATGGCGGATCCACACTGCTACGGGGTGCTGCCATCAGAGAAAACTTAACGGACGCTGGTGGGACGGCATTCTTCTCTTCCCTATGATTAGACTTTTGTGTTTCGGTAGGAAAAACTAGTGCGCTTCTAGAAAGCGTACGATTAGTGACCTCGCAACTCATTCTGATAAATATAAGCTGGCAATTCATTGCGATAACAGTCAGAAAAAGCAGTGGGGTCATGTTGCCTTAGATGCTACTTGTATAACTAATTTCGGCGAAATTCCACTACTGGGTATAGGTGCAGAACCAATGGATTACTCGAAGCAGGTTGCATTTTTTATAATGTTGGACGCGAGGTAGAGGTGCACTAATCTGGCACTACTGATCCCTGATTGTGGCAGTCTGATCCCCCTAAAAATAGTGTGTGTTTGCTCCGCCATGGTGGAGCTCCACACATTCTTACTTGCTCTCACTCACTTCACAACCCAAATACGGAGTGCATCAGGCAAGCAACATGTTTGGAATCGACTCTATTTGAAAGAAATCGTCCGTGATCATGCTGTAGTATTTATAAACAAATTGATAACTATTACTATTGCTTATTGCTAATACAATCGTTCAGACATACCGTTTATTGTCATCAAATGAGTGCTGCTGCAATCCCTTCTGTTTTGCATGACCTTTTGTGTATTTCGCCGGAGCTGGACTTCTGAAATGGGCACTTTTTAAAGTTTCAATGCCTTAAAACTCTTGCTCTTCTTGCGTGGCTATTGAGCAATACTTACAAGACATTATCTTTCGATCCACCCACATTGGGCTCTAAAACAAATACATCATACATGCTCAATCATTAAAAGAGAAGAGACGTAAAGAACATAATTAAAACTAAAATTCATGATAGATGACGACAACTTGTTCCCACACTTTCTCCACTGACAAGCTGTCAGCTCTACAAAACTGTCCAAAGTACGACTTGTGGAGAATGGCGGAGGCGGAACTGTACATCAATTGACAGATCCCGATTTTCTAAAACTGTGCCGCGAGAACCATTGTCCTGATGTTCTCAACGAGAAATTGAGTCTCTCCTCGATACGTTGTTCGGCTAAATGGCTGCTGACAACTTGTTGGCCAAGAGCTCACTGGAAAGTTGTTTTCGAATGCTGGTCGACAACTTGTTTTTTCTCTTCCGTGTCGACAAGTTGTCGGGAGAAAGGCTTGTCGACAATTTGGTTTTGGGTGGCATGATGTCATCAAACTCGTCGACAAAGATGCGCTAGTTGAAAGCCTGTTTGCAAGTTGTTTTTGGGAAAATCTGAACGATTTATTCTTGTGATTCTGAGATGTGTAGAAATTAGTAGTAAGGGTGAGTGGGAGGTGGAAACAGCGTGGGGCACCGCCAGGCAGCAGAACGACGTCGCCTCGTCCACTACAGCGCTGGGATTGAAGCCTTCGAGTGCTTGAGATCATCCAGTAAGGGCTGGAATTTTTTCGACCGTACAAAGCATCGATCTAGGCTTTGCTTATAGTACGCCGTTGAACACCAATCGTTAGCAAGGTAATTTCTTCACGAGTAAAAATATGCTCGTCACACTGAGAATTCTGAAGGTTTCTATTTTTCAGCACTCACGTTCTCAGAAACTTAGTGCGGACGGCCCTCTCTACCATTACCGTGAAATCACCGGGTCGAGGCCCGGCCGGTAATGGTAGAGCGGACCGGCCGGTGGTGGGCTATTGTTGAGCCAGAACTGGTCCAAATCCAGTTGGTACAGGCGCTACCTCTCTAGATAGGGTTCTCAGGCCAACGTTGTCCACGATCAGTGGGCCTCAAGCAGTGTTACAATATATGGCGGTTTGGCATTTGGTTGCGTAGTAGCCCGCACAGAAGAGCTCTAGGGTTGATGCAGCTATGGATCCGTAATGACACAAAGGCAAAACAAATCAGCAGTTTCTCATCAGGAATCGGAAAACGTACGTAGCTCTTTGTAAAGCCGCTAGGTGGTTTCGTAGTACTGCTAGCTTTCCTCTACCACCTAGTGGATTTCAACCAACCTGACTATTGTTTCTGAATGTTTGAGAGTCCATTTCTTCGCTTCCACTCGGCCATTCTTGCGTCTGATCTACTTCTGTCGGCTGCTGCCTTCATCCCTTATTACTACTTTACTATCACCAATCCGTTCCGACTGGGCTGGCCGGAAGACTGGATTGGTTGATCGGCCGGCCGACTATGAACCCCCGCCCGGCCGGTATTTAGTCACGCCTCAAATTAGGAGCCGGCCGGTGATGCTTGCTGCCGAGCCGGCAGACGGTGATAGGACGGACTCCGGCCGGTGATCATCAACCGCTCGGCCGGTTGACACATATTAGACGACCGGGTCTGCCGCACCAAATGTGAGTTACATATTGAATTGTTTCTGCCCTTAATTATAAGCCTCTGTGAAAGAATTGTAGCCTTCACTCCAAGTGGACGAGGTTTAAAGATAAAACGCTGGACATTTTCAATAAAATCTTGTTCTTGTGAGTCCTCTCCGTTCTCTCAGCTTCTTGGTTACTTATCAATAGTTTATGTAGAGAGCACGCTTTTGGTGGTGAGAAGAAGTAGAGACAGAAGATCTCGGCCCACTGTAGAACAACCGACCCTCTCAATGAGGTATGCGTAGAAACTGTTGGTGTTCCAGTAAAAAAAAATATACTGCATTTTCGTTGTGCTCGAGAACGGAATCGGTCATGTCTTAGAACCAAAAAAGGATAGTTCGATTAAGACTGTCTCGCTGTTGTTTCAAGAAATTCCGTCACATCTAGCGGGATAAAGTCTTATGAGAAGTGGATCAAAAGCCGCAGACGTAAGATTATAAGTTTGACTAGAGGCCAGGTATTTGAAAGCACACCCATATTATGCTGGCCATTATGAGTTTCGCATACCTACTTCTGGGAAATGAAAGCTATGTCTCTAATGTGATCTGTGGAGATTGATTCGTGTCCGTGAGAGCTTTTTCGGTGACATTTAACTGACGTTTGGATTTTCTCGAAAAAGTTAAGCAACTCAATATTTACACTCAATACAATCTAAGCTCAGTTGCGTAGTGTATCAACCGACTATGTAGTGTCGAAAGGATCTAGACTTTCGATGAGTGGATGCAGTGAATACTGACTAACCAGTTCTTGCCTGCCACTTGAATAAGTTCATGGCACCTAGTAAAATGAACCACGCTCCAGCACGCACATTGTTTTGTCACAGTAGATGATAACGTTATGATTGGGATGCAATTTCTCAGGAACTTCGTTCAGCCGACTCGCTCTACCAGTACCGGCTGGGCTTTGACCCGATGGTTTCGCGGCCAGCAATGGTAATACGGGCCGGCCGATGATAGGCCTCCGGTCAGCCCGAACTCCTCCGAATTGAGGGGCTGTAGGCGCTACCGCTCTAAATCGAGTGCTGAGGGCAGCATTGTCCAAGATTACTAGTCAATTGGCTGCCGGCAGTATGACGACCTCTGGCCGTTTGACCTTCGGTTGCCCAGTGCCTCCCACAGAAGAGCTCCGGGTTGCTTAGAAACTTCGGAGCACCGATGCCGCCTCACATAAACGCAAATCACGGGAACTCTTCAGAACTTTTGCCAACTGTGTCCCAATACGCGAAAATTACTGTACTTGGAGCAGGTGCAGTTCTGGAAAGGCACCTGCGCCAAGTGAAGTGCATTGGTGGCACCGGTTCGACCCCACATTGAGTTGGCATGGCCGAGCACCAAGGCAGGTTTCTCTATTGGCACCCGTAATAGTGTAAGTGCCGCCCCAATATTGGCACATGTGCCAATATTGGGGCGGCACTGACACTATTACGGGTGTAATTCTGTCGGCTAATGCCTTCATTATTCTTTACCTTATCGCTACCCCAGTATCACCAACTGACCCGTCCGAACCGGTCGGCTAGAAGGATGGGTTGGTCGACCGAAGGCTGCGGATATACTCCTTCTCTGAACTTTCTGCCTGCGATGGATCCGCGGTACGCTCGAGGTCGGGAGTCGGTCCGCCACCGCGGGCATGCGCGAATCTACTGCGGATGTGTGCGGATAGACCACGGGAACGTGCATTTTCAAGGAACAGTTTATTTTCCTCAGAAAATGATCCTGTGCCGAAGTACCTGTCGTAAAGAGGAGGGGGCAAATCCACGATGGCATTGGCACTTCATCCCGCAAGCGTCTACACATCACTGAACCCACATACCTTTTCGAGCTCCTGTTACCAAGTCCATTCTCTTAGAGAATTTCCCGACTTCGCCGACAATCGTGGCGATCGCCACTGCAACCGGTTCGTCGCGGTCGCCACGACCGCTGGCGATCGCCATGTGGATAAAGTTAATGAGAAGACCCTAGACGTAAGAACGATGATAATCAAAGGGGCGTGGCGGTCTATAAGCATCGTTCCCATTATTGCTATCACTAACATCGTCAGTTCACTTTGGGCACATCTTCGAGAGTACGGGCAATGAGCTCCGTTTGGCAGCGGTCCATGACGATGTAGCGTGGCAATCGGTACGTACCATTTCCACGATCCTTATCTCTTACATCGCCGGTTCATTTTTATTCATTTTGAATTGACGAAGTCTGGGAATACTTTTAACCACTCGGCCCATACGTGTATCGTTCCTGAAGGTTTTGTTGGCATTGATGACCAAATCAGCTCTACTGCGGATCCACCACTTGTATGTGCGGATCCACTGTGTGACATGCGTGGGTGAACCGCAGATAGCCATGTTATTGCGGGTGCACCGTGAGCATCTGCGGGGATAGCGCGGGGTGACGTCACTCCCGGTTGTCCACCGCGGGCACGTGCGGATTTATCGCGGGCAACCGCGGATCCACCGCTGATTGACCTCGTACTGCGGATCCACCGCGGGCAGAAAGTTCAGAGCACGCTCGACTTCGCCCCTTTCTCTCTGATCGTGTGAAAAGGAAGTGTGAAAGCAAGTTTATTTATTTAATTGCACCCGAAGGTGGGCCTTACAATCAACTAAGAAGGTGAACAAATCAAACGCGAAAAGTAGCATTACTATTGCTTCGACCCAAGAGAACGAGTGAGTTGAATTAACCGAATGTGGTAAACGAGACCGGAAGTAGGTATTTCTGAAGCCAAAAGCCCTGTGCCATACACGCACCTTATACAACAGCCCACAACAGCTGGCTAGATGCTCTGCTCCCATAAGGGGTCACTGGACCATGACGGAACTTCGGCACACGAGTATACCAGCTTCCTCGTGGAACCACCAAGGTAGGACCGGATGAGTGGGCAGAGCAAGCCAGGGAAAATAGGCTTATAGCACCTATACCGGTAGCTACTGGTAGAGGCTGGGTGGTGTTATCCAGGGAGCAGGCGAGAGTTCCCTTGGAAAAAAATGAAAACACTGACAAAACTAGATGTTAGTACCGTGGAACGAAACAAACATTTAACATTCAGAAAACTATATCCTATTGTTAGAATGATGGTAGTAATAGAAGTAAAACTGAATCGGAATATTAGCCGACGACAAACAAAGTCATTGTGACCAGACGCAGGCTTGAAAGTGCAGTTTCTGTAAAACGGAACATTTGAGAAAAGCTCAAAGAGAATAAGATAACTGAAGAACGCTCTCCTCAGGTATAGCAGTCTTGTAGTTTTAGTGTTTCCGTTAAGTCAAGTTTCTTTTTGCCAAATTCCGCAGGACTACGCGAATTCAAAACGTCATGAGGTAGCATATTCAGCCATCTTGCACCTCCATTAAATGATGAATGAAAAACTAGATTGTTGTTGGTAACATTTATTCCCTTAGGCCCATGGCATACTTCACAGCGACACCGTCGCAGTGAAGAAAATAAATAGAAATGATGAGAACAAAGTGTCACGAGTTCTGATGTTTTATCACACAGTCTGCATGGAATACCGTGCTGGTGTAGGAGCCACTGTGAGAAAACTTGTGGTGGTGAACGGTCGCAGCGACAGCGTCGCTGTGTAGTATGCCCTACGCCTTACAGCGCAAAGCCAGACCACCTGCGCGCCCGTATGTGGGCCGGAGCACCTCAATGTTTACTTGCCCTTAACTTTAAATCCTAACTTAGCACTTGAAAGCAGAATACAACGTCATTCAATACTCTACGATAATACAGGGTATGAAACCCCAGTAGTTACCGACAAGCTTCTGGGAGGACAACTTGTCTGTAAGGAATTGGGTAACAGCGTATGCTGCCAGGAAGACCTCACCGCAACCGCGCTGCCCCAAGAACTTCCACAGGCTTCATCCGCTCCGTTTGAATGGATTGTCTATGTTTCTTGGTAAGCCACACGAGGTTGACAATTGATTTATTGACCAACGTTTCGGGGCAAATCGCTTTCTTCAAATCGCTCAACCTCGTGTGTGGATTACTAAGAAGTCTATACAGTACATCAAGATGCCGAGGTTCATCGAAAGTCGAGCATTCTAGTTTGGACGGACTATATTTGTTTTTGTATGTCAAGAAGGCTAATCACATTTTGGCTGCAAATAACAACTGTAACAGGAGAGAGGTCCATTTTACTCGCCTCAGCTTGCTGTGCTCACCTCACTCACTTATGTTGGACGTTAAAAAGGCTACTCCAAGAGGCGCTTCGCCTAGCAAGTTTTTTCTACAACTCAGCATTATGGAACGTTAACGAACTCTTATAATAATTTCAGGAAGCGCTGAAGATCATCAGAGTATGCCAGTGTGAGCACATTTCCAACTTTTAATTGAATAGAATGTATTTGAAGACAGGTGCAGTAACGATAGTGATGTCT